>JADNYI010000380.1:0-31636 GCA_015501065.1 Infundibulicybe gibba | reverse complement strand
AATTCCGCAGTATCAAGACAGTCGAGCAACGCAACAACCTGCGGGAGGGCACAATCAGCGAGGCGCGATACATAAAACCAGTAGAAAGGAGATCAGACAAGCAAACGACAGCCCACATGATAATCGGGTTCCGTTCCCTACACGATGCTAACCAAATGATCAGAAAGAAGATCATCATTGACGGTAAAAGATGCTTAACTAGGAAAATGCTGCAAGAACCAAAACGCTACCTCAAATGCCAGAAAATCGGTACAAGCCATATGGCGGCCGAATGCAAAGCACCCAAAGACACCTGCGCAAGGTGCGGTAAGGACCACAAAGCGTCGGAGTGCACCACAGGCGGGAACTTACATTGCGCCAATTGCGGAAAAGACGGACACGGGACGGCAGACAAGCGATGTCCATACTTCATACAGCGGCTGAAATTCTTCCAAAGCAGGGATCCCGAGACCAAGGTTCAAGTACTTCCCGTCCAACGATCCAAGGACATGGGAACCAAGAAACGAATACGAAGTCATCGATTATGACAGAGATAAGGACTGGAAGAAAACGAACGCTCAACAACACGGCGAACGCAAGGGCAACGGCAAGCTGAGCGGCGGACCAGCAGGCGGCACCACAGACAAAGACGGCATCTCAACCACAAGGGAGACAGACAACGACGAAAGACCCAAGGAGAAGAAAACATCAGTAAAATCACACATCACACAAATCCCACGGGACCTTACCCAGCTTATCTTTGTCTGAAGTCGCTAGTTAGGTGCAAAAGGAGCCGATTGACGAATTCGTGAAACAGCCCCGCAGTTATTCCTTGCAGGCTCGGGTGCCGGCTACCAGACACATCGTTTTGGCATGATATTGGGCGACATGCCATCTAACAGCATGCTTTAGCCCGAGAAATTGATGGGGGTCAACGAGATCTCACCCGAGAGCGAGCATTAACAGCAGAGCAGGTGGGATATTCATTCCAAGGACGATTGGGAGGCAGATAACCAAAGCCAGCAGCAGCTGCGGAGTTGGCACGAGGCTGAGTGGATATGCATGTGGCACGTCAGAAATCGCACAAGTAATGCACCTAACAACAATAACTACTCCAGCGCTCCATAAGCCCATAATATTGGTTCGATAGATAGGAAATGGGAGGGTGCTGACGCCAGCCTAGAGGACAGGAGGTGGCATAAAATCAATGACGAGGGACAGTGTCAGTGGATAAATACCACAAGCGCGTGTGTAAAAATAAACGCACAACGCCGATTGCCACACAAATTTGGTCTAGAGTTATCAAGAACAATCATTAACGAAGGAAACTGGGATAACTTAGAACGGACTAACTGAGGTATCTAGGGCCTATGAATAATGGACACACACTGCCAAATGTTGGGCTTATGGTGCGAGGTGGGCATAGCATAATGACCGGTCTGCCATAGAAACAACGTAGAGTCAAAGCACCGATGAGTATCGTCAAAAGAATTGATACCACTGGAGGCGTGAGTTGAGGTCGACAAAAACGGAGGAAAAATCTATACACGTTGATGTGTCGCCCGAAGGATGAAGCAGTGATCAGCGCCTATCGCGGTGGGAATCAGTGAATATTGTGATATTATTTATGTTCAACCTACAATTGCGCAGAAATTTGAGTTCCGGAGCATTGAGCAACTGGCAGATGCACGGGATATTGAATGGTCCAGGGCGAGTTGTCTCTCAGCTAAAGCCTTTGCCAAACACACCTGGGCAAGCTAACAAACAACACCCATCAATATTACCACATTTCTTCCATCCATCAACCCATTGACATCCGTGGCTAACACCCCTGGTCAATGGAAGATTGTTACGTGGCGATAACCCCGGACAATTCTACATAAACGTGTGGTGTCATAGCCATTGTACACGCTTTATCTGCTATCTCGTCCAATTTTTTTTTCCTTTTGGTTATGGGCCAGGTGACTCATCAAGGTGTCCACCGAGCTATTTACGTTTGGTAAGTTACCCCCTTGGGTCTATTTCTGCGATCGCATACCACCAGCCACCTAACAGATGGTATGACAAGCATTCCCCCGACTCATTCAAATAACCCTTCCCAATGATATCGGTCCCACTCTCTGTAAGTGCAATCGTTCGAACATGGGCTCACTGTACTCACGATGAATAGAATCGGTCCACTTTCCGCGACACGAATCGGGCGGTCTTCTGCAGACATCAAATAGTATCAATACCAGACTGAATGAAGATATCCTACCACTCACCAATGCCACAATAATCGACTCGACCTCTTCGACCTGCTCACCATCTTGCCCCACTGGTGGCCACTCGACGCGACTTCACCCCAAAAGCGTCTGGTTAACTCGACTGTTGGCAGAAGGCCGCACCCTAGTGAGCAGTGGTCGCTACCCTGCTTCACGAAGTTCGAACTACAATGACGACAGTGTCGCTGCGAATATGACTCAGTGCAGGTTCACCCAAGATAATATGTACAATCAATAGCCACAGCATGTTTTTCGCGCCCACTCCCTTATGGACTGATGCGTTCCAGTGACCCGCTCTGACTACTTTGGAGCATCAGTCGACCAGAGACCAATGCGAACTCGGCTGAACAGCGCCCATCGGCTCGGATGCATTCGCACCCCCTGCGCGGTGCATGCAGGGCAACATCCCGAACTACTACGTGCGTCCGCCCAAGCTTCGCGCTAGGCCTGATCTCATATTCCTGCTGCACAGATCAACGTCCAGAGCACAAGTGACGTCACCACAGCGCACACATTCAGCAAGGATCAAGAATTCCATCCCTAGTTCCTGGCCCACTCGTGTGTCCTAACACGTCTTTCAGCACGATCCCGCTGGACAAGGTACAGCCCGAATTCATTAGCCCTTTGAGTGTGTTTCTTCCTTTGTTTATCTGTATGATGGATCTGAATTCGTGCTCCAGGTCCATAGCATCAAATACGTCAGTCGATTCGCCGGCCGCTGTCCTCATAACACTAACCCCTGCTATGTAGATATCCCACAAGGCCAACTTCGTTCCCGAAGGCTGCATGGACCAACCCGGGTTCGGCAACGCCCTTACCTCTGGAGTAGGTCATCCCCATTCTCTGGGAGACATCATGCTCAAGGGTCTGTGCAGGCAGGGCAACAGGCCACTGAGATCTTCAAATTCACAGACGACAATAGCCATCAGGCCATTGGTGCTTCTGATGACTCGGTCGCACTCGGGGGTGGTTGGAGCCAGGTCAGTTGATTTATATCTCTTGTTGTTTCTGATGGATTGAACCGTCGTCCTAGGGTGGCGGTCATTCCCTTCTCTCGTCAACATTGGGCTTGGGTGTTGATCGTGCAGTATGTTTCTACTCTGTCATCGATTTCGCCAACTAAGACCTCCGCAGCTGCAATACATGGTTGTCACTCCAGGTGGTGTATCCCAGGTCGCCAACTCGTGCCAGAACTAGGATCTATTCTTCGCCCTCCAGGGCGGAGGTGGTGGGACGTTTGGTGTTGTCCTCGAGGTCTCGATCCGCGCCACCCCCCGCATGCCCTTGCAAATGTGCATGTCCCAACCCAGATCTCCTCTCTTCGTCATTGACCCACATGTTGCAGGGCAAACATCAGCTAGAACATCGGCGACAACAACTACAAGTGCCCTTTATCAGTATCGCCCAGATGACCCAAGCTATTTGTCTTATCATCGCTCCTTGACACGTATGCCACAGACAGCGTCATCGACCAGTAACACCAGCCGAGTCCGGCACTAGCCAACCTTTGTGGGAACCAGCCGACTACTGTTCTGCTTTCGTTTATTCATTCAAATGCCCATGTATGTAGCTCTGGAACATATCCCCAACTCGGTTCGGTTGTGGGAGGAAACTGTCGACTTGAAATCATCTGCCACCGACACTCTCGCACGCCGTTAAAGTCATCCCCCCCTCTGTTGAACTCTGGTCAGTCCTTGCGCGTCTGGAGATCCCTGATCGCACCAAAGCCGCTCTCAACAAAGCGTGCTGTTCCCACTAGCCACGAAATCTGGATCACCGCCGGCCGGTTGCTCGAGCAAGAGGCGAGGCCAACCCCGATGAATTAGAGGAACGACGGGATAAGGAGCTGAAAGCGATGGGCAAGACGATTGAAGTGGGTGTTCGCGAGTTGTGAAGGCACCAAGCGCTATTGACGAGTGGTTGATGGTTGAAGGAGGCGGGGTAGTACGAGGCTGAAGAGCCCCCAAGGACATGGGAATCGATTGTAAAGGCAACAGTGGCGATGGACGCAGAGGATGGGAACAGGCTGGATACATGGGCCAACGATATGGAAGGTATAGATTCTAGAGACATCATGAGCATGGTGGGGGCTGTTCTTGCATACAGACTCGAGGTATATTCTGATCGGAAGAGCTTGTGGAGAAGGGCGGCAGAGTTGGGGAAGGTATTTTATTTGACTTTATCTGCCACAGGGACTCACTAACCACGGCTGCGGGCAGAGTCTTGATGCGATTCTCACACGTGCTATATATCACTGTCCACAGGCAGAGGTCCTATGGTCGATGTCGGTGAAGGAGAAGTTAGAGGGTAACGTTCTGGCTGCCTGTGAAGCTCCCGGGCGTGCACTCATTGCCAATCTGGAGAGTGAACAGATTTGGCTGGCTGCGGCGAGACTCGAGGCGGGAAATGGCAAACCCAAAGTTGCGCAGTTGCTCATGCAGGCAAGAACTGTCGTAGATACCGAATAGGTATGTATTTCTATCAGCGCCCAAGATTCCCTACTCACTCCCCTCCAGATTTCCTTGGGAATAGACTACTCTTCCGCTGCTACGCCACTTTCACCCCCCAGTGCACTCGGGAATTCGACACCAGGCCCTTTGAACAACAGCATGCCCACATGGGACATTCCTGCCCCCACCCTACGGCGCCTATGCTTACGACCGTCAATACGGATTGTCATGCCTCACTACTACCCCACATGAGACGATAGCGTCTCTCCACCACAGCTCCTTCGTGATTCGCCAACCTCGAGCTTGCCCGGTCTGTCATCACCGTCTGCTGCACTCTCAAAAGCCCCAAACCCACCTGCCACAAGCAAACGAACGAGCGAACGGGACTCCCTACCACGGGGATTCACAAGAGCCACGGTTGCAGTGACATGCCCGTCGCAGGTGCAGCGTCCGCAGGGCGCCTAGCCCTACCGGTGACGTAGCATTAAAATTTGTCCGTGCAGGGCTATGGCCTTCTATCCATTAATCCCATCCTCACATTTGGTTCGTGGCCCCGATTTTTTTCCGAAGAGATTCACCGAAGCTGACTAGATATTTTCCTAATTATAGCGTCTTGTATTAGCTTCACGGTGAATCCCCGGCCACATGATATCGGAACTTGGATGATATCAAAAGGCCCAGGCTGGGTCTAGCCGCCAACACCACCAACAACCCCAGATCTCACACCTCCCCTCTCCCACCCCGAGTATGAGTTCTTCTGCTATTATGTCTCCTTCAGCATTCTTCACGCAACTCTCCCTCCAATCGCCGCAGCCCGCTCCCACTCTCTCCACGGCTACTGCCCACGCTTATAGGTGGTGAGAAACGGCATGCCAGCCGGTCCCTGCCCGAAATGATATGGAATTCATTTTGCAGGATATGCAACAATACTGAGGAGATGGCTCAGCCAGCAATCTGCGCCATACCAACCTATCCCGCCGCCGCCACGCCCGCTGTCGCCCCCCAGTGCACTCAAGAATTCCATACCGGGGCCCTCAACAATAGTACGACCACACAAAACGCTTTCTACCCCTATGACGCCCATACCTATGACTGCTGGTACGGATCGCCATGCCTAATCACTGCCCTACACAAGGGACAATAATGTCTCTCCACCACAGCTCCCCCATGACCCATGATTCGCCAACCCCGAGCTTGTCCGACGAATCACATCCTTCGTCACCATCTGCCGCACACCCAGGAGCCCTAAACCAACACGCGTCCCCACAACACCAGCCGGAGACATTACCCCCACCCCTCCCCCTCTGCAACCACCATGAGCGGACGAATTGCGCGGGTCCGTTGAGTCCGGCGACCACGACCATCGCAAGAGTATGATAAGCCCACCACCTCTACCCCCAATGCCCCTACTGCTGAACGAAACTATCTCGCTTGGGCCATCTCAGGATTCGGAAAAGGCACCCCCCCCCCCCCCCCCCCCCCGTGTCCACCGCCGCAAAGGGCGCACCTTAGCTTGCAAGACTTCGCACGACGCACTGAGTCGGATGCAGATGACAGATAGGGGAGCTGGCGAGGGTGCCGGGACAGAGGTAAAGGCGAAGGAAAGTTCGGAAGGGGGACCAATGAGGGGCAAGGTGAGAGGATTCTGGAGCGGAGGCAAGGGATGCCCAAGAGGTAGGTGGAGGAAGATGGCGGCGAGCCTGAGGGTTGGGCGGAGGCCAAGGGTAGTGGGACAGGCACCGCAGAGGTCGAGGGTCTGCGAGGACAATCGGACAGAAAGATGGACATCGCCCTTGATGGCCTCCCACGGGTGCATCCACCAGTCGATATCGCATCCCCTCATTCGATCAATACACATTCCCGCAGAAATCATCTGTCATGCGAAAGCCGAGATTCCCCATGACATCCCCATCCCCCAACTTGGGAACAACTATCCTAAAACCCCGACGCTATTCCCCCGCATCAGCCCTTCAACATCCATCCGATCGTCAGCCCCATCGTAAGACTCGTAACACATGGCTAGCTTGACCCCTCCACCACCGGAATTCGATGCCAACTCTCGTCGCCCCTCCCACAAGGACGGCGAAATCCTGAATCCAACTCTCGATGCCATTCTCTTTCAAACGACCCACCTATGTTCCTCCCTCCACGCCAAAGGAGCCTTTCCCCTTCGTGCGCAAACAATCCACCCATATCCCTCACTCACACACGCCCCCGACGCGTCCATGCTCCTTCCACACCTCGCCCTCCACTTCTCTCTCGATGTACCCCCATCGCCCCTCCAATCCCGCGTATTGCCCTCCTGCGCCGCAACAGCCCCACCCCCCGTCCTCCCATTTCCTAGCGGCCCCCACGCTCTCCGCCGCACCAGCCCCACTGCTGGCGGCGGTAGAGGTACCTCATACATGCCCTCATCGCATTCCTCACGTAGTGTATCCAGCCCACATACATCCAAGTCAGAAGTATTTCCATGTGGCGCCCAAGCTAGTCGGGGGGTACGAAAAGCAACACTACGTGAGCGAGGTCGAGGACTCAGAGGATTCCCGCAACTCTGATTTGGAAGACCCCCACGACTCCAATCTGGAGGATCCTCGCGATTGTGACCTTGATCATCTAGAATCGGTGGATGATGAACTGAAGGTTATTGATGCGGAGCTCCAGACCCGTCGCAAGCGACTGGCATCTGCCTGTCTCCCTGTCAATCCATTTTGATGTATCCCTAGCATGTTGGCGCTATCTATGGGTACTGGCGTACATGTGGTATTCTATTGATAGACCAGATATAAGTATTGAAATATTCATGGATGGACCGTTATGAAGCATTTTTATTCCTGAAAAGTCAGTGTGTTCGGAGGTCTTTGGCCTCTTATGTATGGACGGTGGGCATCGTGGTTGCTCCGACTTTCACAAATCCCTCGTTCACGACCAAAAACTCACAAAAACTCACAAAATAGCACCAAGATATGGGAGAGTTTCCCCTGACATAGTACAGCTCTTATGGTTCAGTACAAAGAATAGACTGACATGTTAGGAATGAGTCTGGGACCTCTGGTGGTGTGGGCTTGGATCTGCCGCGTTGTGTGATGGCCCTCTCCCACGAGTTGCGGTATATACTATATTGGTATTTGGCTGGAACTGATGTACCCAGGGTCACAGAGCAGTGCCTACTTGAAACATAGTCATCAAACATGCCAATCGGTGCAGTATTCAAGTTCATTTTCTGAATGAATGCTCGGATCCTAAACCAACTCAAGGAAAATTGCAGGTTGGGCGGTGCAATAAGAGAGCAGCCCGTGGCAAAAAGGCAGTGAATTTGCCGTCAAAATGCTTTGTCTGTGCAGGGCATCGCACTAAAGACGACAGTTGCCGCTTCGAAGGTAAGTGATTGCCATCAATAGTATTAACATGCACACTTAGACCGTGGCTCCATGGGACCAGGTTTTCGTGTATTGCATGACGTATCAGACCAGAGTCAAGGCGCATCAGCAGAATTTACCCATCCCAGGGAGGATGTGCCAGGTTTGGTGTATCCCACTATATTCAACACACAGCAGGATGCTCAACAGCTTAGGGAGACTCAGGTAATATTGTCATTTGAAATGAAGTCTTAATGTATTCATCAGGAAATGCAGAATGGGCTTGCTATGCATGTGAAGGAGGCACTCCAGCAAGAGCAAGAATGTGAAGGCCAAAACGAGCTAATTCGGAGGCCAAGGGAGACGAAATTCCGTGTAGTATGTGGTACGTCACCTGCCCAGTCCTAGATACCATTCCATATGCCTAACATGGTGCAGATGCATGCGCCACCTCAATTTTCTCAGTGTCATGGATGTGCCGACATTGCGGGTATGAAATTTGTTCGCAGTGCCATGCTACACCACCTATGGTCAGTTATTTATCTTTAATTTGGTTTAGAAATATGATTTTGATTATTGGCAGTCCCATAATGAGTGCATCCACCAGTTCCTACCAGTTTCACGACTGCCTGCTGGTTGTCTTTCAGAAATTTTTCAACAAGTCAACATTGTCCTGGACAACCCAAAGCCCCATCAACTCACCCCAGTGCCAATGGCTACAACACGAATGATTGAAATGGCCAATTCCCTGCGGTCAGTTCCACAGTTGAAGAAGGGGCAAGAGGCAGCCTTTCAAATTCTATGGGCCAAAAATTTACCACTTGTCTTTGGTGACATTTGGCTTAAGGGTGACTGGACACCAACTGGGTTTACCCAGACACATGGTGGGAAGAAGATCTTTGTGTATGACAGTCGGTATACTAGCCCCAAAGAGATGACAGTAGAAAATTTCTTTTTGGAGTTCAACAAGGACGAAAGCCTTAGAACATGGGCAATAAAAACCAAGGTATGTGGATTTAACTTGAGCCTATAAGATTAATGATCCTAATGATATATAGGACTGGCCACCCTCCACAGGATTCCGGGAGTACTTTAAAAGTTATTTTGGCGCATTTATGGATGGGGTGCCTATGCCTGCATACACCCGACATGATGGTTGGAAAAACTTGGCTGCCCACTTCCCAATTGATGAAGCACCCCACAGAACATTTAAACCTGATTTAGGTATGTCTTTGGCATTTCCAATTAAACCCATTTATTCACTACAGTTGAAGGTCCCAAAATGTATGTCGCAACAAAAGACCATACTCAGGCAGGGTCAACCCGCCTCCACATGGATGTCACAAGTGCAGTAAACATCCTTGTGTATGACTCAAAATATGGTACACCCACAAATGATGAAGGTGGCGCAACTTGGCATATCTTTCGGCCTGAGGATTCAGGTGCTATCTGCAATTATATCCGTTCGAAATTTCCCAATGCAGATTCACCCAATCCAATCCATGCACAGGAAACATATTTGGACAAAGGCATGATAGAGGAGCTTCTTTCTCTGGGTGTTCGGCCATTCAGAATTCACCAGCGATGTGGTGATGCTGTATTTATACCAGCTGGCGCCGCCCACCAGGCAAGTTATTACATTTGTTTCTAATTTGTATAGTTTTACTCATTATTTGCCAGGTGAGCAACCTCAGCAGTTGCATTAAAATTGCCTGCGATTTCCTCTGCCTTGAGGGTATTCCCGCATGCTCCCAAGTTACCAATGAACTGCGTATCCTGGCTCGGGAGGATATCCTGCAGTTACGAGCAATGCTATACTATGCTTGGTGTTCAATCAACAGGCTCCTTGGTCAGGCCTCACAGCTGGGTGAGGCAACTGAACTAAGTAGGAAGGAGAAGAAGCGGAAGGACCATAGGCACTCCCTTGCTGGCCAGACTTCTAATGCCCAACGGAAGCGCCAAAAGCGTGAAGATACAACACCCATTCAAGGTGATTTTGAATTCCCATGCCCTCATCCAGGTTGCCTGCCAGGATCAGATACCAAAGCACGTCTCTTCAAGTCAGATGGCTTGTTCAACCATATGTAAGATTATCTCCTAATACAATAATTTGGTGTTGGCCCAAGACTGATAAATATTTTCAAATCCACAGGCAATCTCGACACAAGATGGATATTCCCAAAAAGGATCGAGCGACGTTTTGTAGGCTGCCACGTGAGGAGGCTCTTGTGTATATGCAAAAATTAGCACCATGATGGGCAAGGCAAATCTAGCATAACTTGTGGGAGTGGGCTGTCACATGGTGTGGTAGATCCAAGTCCAATTGAGCCGCCTTACACATATCCCATCAGGCATGGACATGAAATAAATAAAAGTTTTATTGCCCCATCTACAAAAAGTCTAGCGGCTGAGCATGTATCACCTGCTGTTACCATGCGTCACCTTTCGCTACATTATCCACCAGCCTAGGTGGCTATGAAAAGCCCAGGATCAGTGTGGTCAGACCTGGTGATGATCACTTCAATGATATCCATTATCACATACGGTATCAGGTACCAGCCGTATCAGCACAGGTGACCACGGCTGGACATCCATCCATATAGTTGAGAGAATAATTTTATTATGATGCTAACTAATACATACAAGAGCGTTGTACTCTGTGGTCAATGGGTTGAGTCGGGCATGTTGAAGGGTCGTGGAAGTTGTTGCGGTCCAAGTGCCACTGCTGATCGGCACCCGTTGTGCATGAATTTCCACTTTGGCGGTGCACTGGTGCGGTATCTGTAACCTTGCTGGACGCTGGCATAGCATCGGCTTTGTGGCTGACATAGATACCGGGTAAAGATGTTGGGCGGAGGCCTATCGTATGCAGAGAAATGACCCAAGCACCTTGGGCCCCATCAAGTCCATGCGGTCTCCTGCTCCTGCGCAGCAATCAGTGGAAGCTCATGTGTTATCTGGGGCCATGGGTTGCAACGTCCTCCGCGTGTGGAACGAAGTGCTGGTCCGGGTTCGCACTCAGTATCTGCGCGCTCGGCATCTGGATCCGATCTACATGGAAACAATGAGTGAGGACATAGTGGCAAGAAAGGCTTATACCCGCCATGTGCCTCGACAGCGTTCTTTAGCGATCTTATTGCAATTTGCAGTAGAGTAGATCATGAATCAGATTCTGGGACGGCAGATGGTTGCTATCACGTGGTAATTTCGGAGTTTAAACTTCATGCGTCGTTGACTCGTTTTCCGATTCGTCTTCCTGTTCAAACACTCCTTGAGCCTTCGATAACGGGTCATGCATCTTCAAATTTGGGCCCTTCTAACACTCCAGTCTGCTCATTCGACTCAGCTCTCCATTTGCTTGGAGAGACGTCGGCGGGCATGACTAGAGGAAGGAACCCCAGTAAATTTGAAATCGACAGCTGTTGCACCTTGCCAACCACAAGCCATTCCAATTGCTTACTGCCCCACCAATTCATATATCTTGCTACCTTTGGATTCCGGGGCTCGAACTGTGGTGCTGTGAATTTTCATTTATGGGCTTTACATGGGATCTAATTTGGTGGGTGAGTTGGTTCATCTGCATGTTGTGGTGCTGAGATCAACTAGTTGGTTTAGAATGAACTTGGTCTCCACTAACAAATTGAATCCTCACCGTGAGCTGTGCCTGCCTGCCCAACCCCAATTCAAGTGACATGAGTGTTGATACTCCCAAGACGGGGGAAAGACACCTCTCAAGATGTGCAAGCGATGGATGCATCGCGAGTCGGACGCCCTGTGGGCTCGGTGCTGGGTCATATGTGGAGGGGGACCGGAGCGGGGGGTGACGGTGATGGCACGTCGTTTTATCTCTTTGTGAAGTGAACTAATAACATGGGCAACAGAATCAAACAATATGCCGCTATTGGCAATTGTCATTATCTGGTCATTGCAGTCGTTGGGCTGGCGGAGCGTTTTTACACGATTCATGCTTTGCTGATCCGCTATGCTGAATTTAAAATTGGATCAGTTCTATGGGTGCTCGGTGGTATTTGTACGTCAACTTCTCCGGTCTTTGAACATCTCGTTGAGCATGAACGTACTAGATGAATTTCATTCGTTCAACAACCTCTCCCAGATGGCTCGCACTCCGGTGCTGGAGGGCTGAATGGACAATTTGGTGTCCTTGGATTGGGCCAGCATGCGTCTACAGCGTCATATCAATCCTGGTTTGCATGATTCTCAAAGCACGCAACTAAAATTAATCCCTGATTTTAGATGCTACATTACACTGCTTATCGGCACATGGATCGCAGACACCTACTTGCACTGATTCAAATACCATTTGTATTGCCATTGCCGCTGCGCTCCTTGGCCACATCCGCCATTGGTATATTTGCAGTGGCATTGATTATTATAGGACTCGGTATGTTTTGTCGTAGTATACCACCAACCACTGCTAAGGCGCACTTTAGGCACGGGGCTTCGCAAGGCGAACATCTCTCCATTGGTTGCAGAACAGTACAAGCAGACGCGGTTATTGGACCCCTTTGCACTGATCATTTTCATCCTGATCTTTCCCGGCCTTTCCACGCTCTAGTTTATCCTTCACGGCTGGATTCGTTCTGGCGGTGTGGTTTGATCTGGGTTACTGGTAAACTCTTCTTGCCTTCGGACAGGTGCCATGATTTATGTTGCTCCTAGTTGCCCGGCATTACATTTACAAGGTGCATAACGGCTCCTACGAAGACGGTGTTTCGCCGATGAACGTGTGGATCCAGACCGGTGTGCAAGTTATTCAACGTCTTTTGCGAAGCGAAGCTGATCCTGTCACATTTGCAGGCACATCCTGATCGCTCTCAGCGGAATCCTGGCATCCGTCACCAGCCTCGGGCATGCGCTCACCAAGGTATCGAAAAGTATGCCATCCCTGGTTATGGTGGTCTTCCTCTTGGTGTCCGCGATCTTGCCCGCCTGCGGCCTTAGGCGAGGTATTTGTTTGTAGGACCCATTCCTTATCTTTTCCCGCATCATCTTATGATGCCGTTCCCAGCCCTTTCTGCGGATATTCACTATCGGTATAAAACAACGGCGTCATGGCCGTTCTCACTACAGTCACGGGGCTATTGTTCTGGCTCAGCATCAGGCATCTTGACACCAAGGAGGATAAGCTCAATAACCTAATCAAGTGGACTTTGATGGAAACCACCGCGTGATTCCTCGTTGGGCATCAAGGCTGAGACAACCAAGGCTTTTGATCTAGCGTTCAAATTCAATTCGCCACTTGCTGCCTGGAACAATCCTACCCCAGCGGCGCGCCCACATCCGTTCAGGCCAGCTCTTTTTTGAAATCAATCTCATCCTTTCCAAATCCATGGATCCCTTCATCCCAAGTCAAAACCGCCATCCTCGAGATCGCAAAGGTGTGCCTGCTGTATGTCTCATGCCTTGTTGCTCACCCTCCGCTAGCTGCATACCAAATTATACCCTGATCAGCTCCAAAAATTGCCCGCAGTCGAGGCTCTTGTCTAAGGCTGTGTGGCCCTGTCAGCGTCGACAAACTCCCTAGTATCACAGACGACGCGGTAAGGCCTTTCCTCCATCACTTCGTTTTTTACTAATGCTCCCATAGTTTGTATCTCAATTCCTCCAACTCATCTCCACCGCCATCCGCTCCGGGTACTATTGATCCATGTTCTCCTCTACCAAAACCCTCTCCTCCCCATCCAGGGTGTCGTCGTCCCCAACATGTCCCTGTGCAAGCATGGCGTCAAGTAGTTTGAGGACGAGCCCCTCGAGTTTATCCGCTTCGGTCCTGCCCCCTCCATCACTGGTATGGACGTCACCACACGAAGGCAAGCTGCCGCGGATGTTTTCCAGGGAGTGGGTATGAAAAGGGGATCACGAAGATTGCGGGGCATGGATCAGCAAGGACCTTGAGGCATATGTGTCCGGTAAGCGGAGGAAATGGGGAGGAAGGTCGGCGCGGTGTACTTGCTAACTACCGTCGCGACGAGAGGGCTAGCATCATAGGTATGCTCCCTGCCCTGCATTTGCGTTTCGCTTACCGAATCACACAGCGTGGCGCGACATCGACCAATATGCTCATCGACATCGTCAAGTTCTTTTCGGACTATGTATTCCAAGATTTACAGGCTGAGCAGGGCTATGTCCATCCTATCCTTTGGTTTGATGTCATCCGGTTCCTGTGCACATTCCGCAACCAGGTGCGTCTGAGCCCCCCGCTTACTGACGCTGGCTAATGATCCAAGCCCAGCTCACGAAATCTCAATTCCCCTCCGTGATCCCCCTCCTTGTGCGCTACCTTGGCTCAAGTAGCTACGTGACCTATATCTATGTCGCCACCACCATCGGATCAAGCAAAACCACACGCTATCGCGAGTACTGTCATATGGTTCTCGCGCATGCTCAAAAGATCAGGTTTGCGCAAGTGGACATACGAGAATTTGCGTCAGAATCGATTAGCACCCTCCCGGCCAATATCGTAGAAAATGACCACATTATGAAATGTTTGTTGCCAACCTATCCTGGTTGTATTTACTGACATGATTCTAGGTGTTATGCGCGTCATAACGACCGCTAGGCAGACACTCACACCAGTATATCAGACGGCGTTGGCCAGATTGGTTACCACCCTCGGTGTCGCACCGAAAAACCCTAGTAACCCGTGGTTCGACCAGTTCATTTTCGAGAGTTTGTCTGGACTTCTATGGTACATTTTCAATCTTTGCTTTACAACCACTCATCGTCAATAGATTCGTAGTAGCCGGAACGTCAATTACACTCCCCACTTTTGAGCGGGTCTTGTTTGGCCCGTCCACCACCATCCTGCAACAGGGTATCAACCATATGCTTCTTCGTTCCCATTTCCCCTACCTAACCCCCACCCATGCCCTAGAATACATCCCCTATGTCTTCCAAATGCCCGCCCAAACGCTCAAGCTTCCCCTACCTGTCCCAGCGGAATACCGCTGCTTCCTCCCCTTCCTCCTCACGCTCACCATGTGGCAACAGAAAGGCGGCATCCCCGAGCTGCTCAAGGCCTTCCCCGCGCACAACAGCCCGTACACATCCGGCCAGGTTGCCTCTGCTTGCCGTCGTGCAGTGGTACCTCATCTTGTTCAAGATCAATGACGCGTGGGGCTTTGGGTTCCTGTGTGCGGTCGTCATGCATGTGCCTCGGTGAGTGTCCCTGGGCTGTGCATCGCATTGCTTGTTCTGATCCGCTGTGCCTAGCACTGGCCCAAGGCAGTACTCCAAGGTGCTTGTTATGAGCCTCCAGAGTCTGCCGGCAACAAGAACAAAGTGCTGGTGAGTGATGCCATTCACGGGCTATAATGGCTATTTATATTACTGCATAGATAAGTTCAAGGAAGAGAACTGGAATCTTGAGGTCACCCTTCAGGATTTACGTACTCAACTTGATGATTCCCAAGTGTCTGGCTAACGACTCGAGTCTGAGTACAAGCCCTTAACTAGACTTCTTGCAGTGTCCCACGATGCTGGCGACCAACACAAGAACGAATCGGAGCGGCTGCGGACCATCATTGAGGACATGAAGAATAAACATGAGACTGATGTGGCCCAGGCTAGGAAGCACGCTACTGGACTTGCGTGCGATGAGTCCGACTTTCAGTAAACGATCGAAACCTTAGACTGAGGCATCCCGTGCACGACGCCTCTCTCGTTTTGGTTCACCTCTCACTCCCGATGGTCCTGGTACCAATGACTACTTGACACCGGCGGAAGACCATGGCGATGACAACGTCTTCACTGGCACTGATGGTGCATCCACGAATCGCCGGAGATCTGCTATGCCTCCCCTGAAGATCTTGGCTCCGACTTCACCGACACCCCCGAACCTTCCCCTCTGCACTCATCGTTATTGGCTTCTAACCAATTGAGGCTCTGCAGCATCGTCTTGCCCATGCTCAGCGGCAAATTAACACCCTTAAGGAAACGCTGGAATGTGAGAAACAAATCAGAATGGATTATAAGAGTTGACTAGAGGGTATTTCTCCTGGCGGAGCGGCAACCTCTCCAATCCCCGCTCCCACTCTCTCCGCAGCCACCATCCGCATTGTAGGCGTTGTGCAATGTCATGCCAACAAGTCCCCGCCCGAATGATGCGGTGCCTGTTTCGCAGGATATGCAACAATACCGAGGAGGCGGTCCAACCAGCAAGAGAGTCATGCTAATCCACTCTGCTGCCACCGCCATATCCACTGTCCCCCCTCCCAGTGCACTCGAAAATTCCACACTGGGGCCCTCGACAACAACACGACCACATGAAACACTCTCACACTCTACTCCTACGATGCCCGCGCCTACGACTGCCGATATGGATCGCCACGCCTCACCGCCACCCCACACAAAGGACGATAGTGTCTCTCCACCGCAGCTCCTCCCCCACGACTCGCCAACCCGAGTTCGTCCAACAAATCACATCCTTCGCCACCAGGTTCAATTCACTTACCATCGCTGTCCTTGCCCTCGCTGCGACTCTCTTTGCCCCCATTGCTTCAAATCACTGCGTAAAATCCAAGATTATGGGTCGTTGGAATGTGTTTGAGATTTGTGGATTTTGGTTACATTTCGTGTAAATCATAATCACATCCGATCTTTCTCGAATGTCAAAGTAATCCCTGCATTTCAAACAGATCCTTACGATGACCAACAGCTATCACAGTATGTGCATGCGCACCGTAATACGGGCTCAGGACCACCATTTCAAGCAACACTTTCTTCAGGTCGTTGAGAGTTCCTTTTGCCAAGCCGCCCTGGTCAACTGTCTAACTGGGTGGTTGCTGAAAAGTATGTAATCAGTGGACGTTATTGCTCGGCTACACTTGTTGAACAGACAGGGTTTTGAACCCAAGGTTCCATGGTTAATTTCTTTTGACGTGCATCATCTCCTACAGCGAGACTTATCAAAGGCATAGTTCAGTAGTACTTACCCATGCCGCATATAGGTGAATGGCCTTCCAATATTTCTGCACAAGATGAACATTTCTGGCATGGTGATCACGTTAATTTCCTAGAAAACGTCTCCAGTGCTAGTCTGCAACCCAGCATCCCCACCCGACGTTCTGTGGCTCTCTAACATAATGCGCGAGGCAATGGCAATTTTCTGCTCCTCGCACATACTTTTTGGAGTTCCCCTGACTGGACTTGTGGATCTCAAGTCTGATCACCAGTGTTCTAATGGGCAATGTTCAACGGAACCATCGTGCTCAAGACGCAGCTCGAGAAAGTTCAGGCCAAACTGACAAGCGTTTTTTCCCTTCCCCCGCTTCCCACTAACACGAGTTGGGATTCGCCCATACCCCCGCCTCCCTCCTTCTCCACCTACCTCCTCTCAACAGACATCGCTCCGCTCTCTGACCCCGAAATCGCCAACCTTGCCGGCATGTTCGGTGCCAGTTCCAACACCACCGCTAGTGCCATCTCCCTCACTGTCCTTGCCGCCGCCTTCTACCCCAAAACCTATCCCCACGTGCGCACTATGCTCCTCACCACCTGCCTCACTCCCCCGTGTCTCATTGACAAGCCCTCCCCCGAGCTACCTACCACATATGTCCTCAAGACGTTCTGCTGCCGCCCGGTTAGTGCGGGTGGCCCCGCACACCGCGCGACAAAGGATATCATATAGAAGGTCACCCTCATTCCCCACCTGCTGCCATTCAGGTCCAACTTTGTGCCGCGTAAGGGCGTGCGGAGGGCGATGGAGAGGTACAGGTAGGGCAATGGCAGACGTAATATGTAATGTAACATCACACATGCATGGAAGATGATTGTTGTTATATGTGCATAGTGGAGCTTCGTATCACCATAACGCATGAAAGGATTTCAGCTAGATCCAGTAGCTTTGTGATAGCTACATTTTTATTTTCACGATTGCACCAACGCCCCCAGAATGACTGTAATAAAGGTCTTACATAAATAAATAGATGTTGTACTTACAGCCATGCCCGTAAATATTGCATGTTGAGCACGGGGATAAGATCTCAAAATTTTGGATACAATTACAGCGATTGACGTCATCCCTCCGCCGTCAGATTGTTGTAGTCTACTGTAGTATGAATCACAGCTGCTTTGCACCAAATTATCCATTCTAAATCTGTAGCATCAATTGACTATGGTATCTGATCATCAAGATATTAATTCTCGGCCAGCATACTAGTCAGTTATACTCTTACTTGAGCTAGTGGGCCATTGCTCTGCATGGCAGGTCCGAGTTCAACTTTAGAGTACTCTGATCATTTATGTAAATCAAGCTTTTGAATTTATTATCGGATCTATGGAATCAAATACACGAGGGCTATATATACACAGGTATCTGGATAAAGGGGCGTAATAATACATGTGCATGCACCTACTACGTGCACACAATACCTCCTCCCGGGATTCCTTGGGGATTCCCATCCAGCGCACCTGACATGCTCATCTCTACCGCCAACCACGAGATGGTCCCAACTGTGTGTGATGAATTGTCTACCACCTGCCGCCCATGCAATAGATACTTATCGTGCGAATCCCACCCGATGGGTCTGCCAACTCGGTATGTAGTATATGTGTCTATCGTCCAATCAATTCAGGCCCATAGTATGGAATTGGGGGCTTACGCGGTAAAAAGACCAGCCTTTCCCGCTCGTTCTTTTGCTCCCATTCATGTGTTCACCGCTTCCTTGTCTGATATAAGCATGCCGTATCTGCGTCGTCCTTGCCTTGTCTACGCAGTGGGCCAATATGAGCACATGGTAAGCAGGTGGGCGGTGGTGGATTGGGATTGGGTTAGGGTGGGCGGGCATCGGCGAGGCCTGATTGCGGCATGGCCATGCGTGCGTGGATGCTGCAGGGAGTGCGGTTAATATTGAATCAGTGGGGGGTGGTGTTTGATGCATTCGTCATTTGACCTTCGCCGGCCGCATTATGTGTCATGGATTGACCGGCATTTGCAAGCAGGGTGAAGGGGGGGTAGGAATGAGTGGGTGCTAGCGAGGGGGTTAGGTGTGAACGAAAAGGCGAGGTGAGTGAAGAGAATGGCTGGTGTGAGGGGGCAGAATGGACTTACCAAAGTGGGCAGCCGCGGTGAGAAAAGAGCTTGTTCGTTTTCGCGAGTGGTAATAGAGTACAGGGTGCAAGCGAAGCATCTCTAGTTTGAAGGTTAAGGGGGCGATTGCGTTGGGTGAGCCAGGGGGCGCGAGCATGACAAGAACATATGTTGGGACTTGAGGGGGAAAACACCGGTTGTGATTGCGCGACCCGAAACTTTTTGTGACTTTCAACATGAGGATTGTGGGGATTATGGGATTTCTAGGGTGAAAAAGCGACTAGTAATGGTTGCTGAGGACACCTCAATAATAACGAATCCCTACCACCCAAAGCTGTCTAGATCATGGGGAAGAGCGCGTCCGGCGTATCTAGACTCTCCGGCCGGGGTACGAAAAATACATTGGCCAAATAGCCCGACGCGTATAGGCACGTTTAAAGCCCCTAAAAAGGCTTTCGGAATGCGCCAAAAATCAGCCCGATCCGTCAAGAAATGACCTTTGCCCAACCTAAATTCCTTCTCCCCCACTATCACTCTCCACCAAAGGCCGAGGACCCAAGGAAACACTATCATCAAACCAGATTCAAATGTTTATTGTGGCCTTCATGCAAACGTCCATTCACAGCAAAGAGATAGATAGAATAAAGTGTTGGAAGGAGACAGTAGGAACGAGATCAATTGCGGACACGT
This sequence comes from Infundibulicybe gibba, assembly GCA_015501065.1. Lineage (NCBI taxonomy): Eukaryota > Fungi > Basidiomycota > Agaricomycetes > Agaricales > Omphalinaceae > Infundibulicybe > Infundibulicybe gibba. The sequence goes on along the minus strand of JADNYI010000380.1, from coordinate 11,847 downwards.
GACAAATTGATGGCGTCACAGCAAACGCCGCGACGATAGAGCGGTCAACGAAATTTTTTGGCAGGCTCATCTACAATAGCTGAATTCTCATTTTATTCGAACTTGGAATGGTGTGGCCCCACATCACTCCAATTTTGGCGCTGCATTGGTGGAGCTCTTATCTCTGGTGCTCCACATGCAATATTTACAGGCATGGCTGTATATGACTTAATGTTTGGCAATCTGACAACAACAAACAAGTTGCGATAAGGATTGAAGATATGCAATGCATATGAGAATTGACCTGGTTACACACAAGAAGCAAAATGATACAAGCAGATTTAGCTGGAAGAGCAGATTTGCTTGTGTTCCCCTTTACCAATCACTCACACTGTGTAGAATTGTATGGTTGGGTCACTTTGCGCTCCTTGAATCAATCATTCACAATTCCAGATGACTTGGCGGATTCTCCACTTGATTTTGGAATGACTTGATTGATATATTCAAGAACCAACCACCAAAAATCCTATCACATCAAATTTCAAGTTTCAATCAAGTACCTCCAACCCCTCTAACCAACAACTGGTCCAAGTCAGCTCCCAGTTGTGCGGACCACATGATATCAGGCGAGTACCTCTGTTGAGTCATCCAACTAATCCTCTCAGAAGTGGAGTCTGGAGTTTGACTCTGGACCATCTCTCTTGTCATCAATAAGGCTCCTTGATCTTGGATGTGGGAAAAGCTATCCCCCACCATAATAATAAGGGAGCTAGTATGCCACTAGCTTAGATGGTGATTCACAGGTGGGCCTTCTACTAGTAGTAAGAATGGGACTGGGAGGCCATTGCTGGATGGCCCAGGCATTCCCCAGACATTCCAATGGTAGTTCCTTATACAAGGCATTGTGTAGAACGTCCTGGCGCACTCAGGGTTTCCCAGGTGGCATTTTTTGGGGTCCGACCAACTTGAAGTTGGCAGTGTACCGAAGAAGAGGGGGACTTGATTGACTCAACACACTTCAAGTTGTGGATTGAAGAAAAAGTATGTATAGGCCTTCTATTTTTATTTCTAGACCATTTATCAATTTTACAGTGCCCAAGTCCAAGTCAGCATTAACGGAAGAACAAGTGACATCTCTCCTCCTCCCTCACCACTCAATAAAACCCACCAGAGTCTCCCCATATTTGAAACAAACTGCTTCTCTGAGCTACAACCCAGTTACAAAGCTCTACTTACTGAATGGCAGGAGTTGCCAGCATACTGGGAATCAGTCTACTCAGAGCTGTGTTGCTCTAGAAGCTTTAAACCTACGCTGGTGCTTGGAGCTCCAATCAATCATTGATACTGCACAGAAAAGCATTGTCATCTCACGCTGCCTTCCGGCATTTTTGGAGCAAATTACCAACACCACTTTGGTTAACGCTGAATGCCTTATCCTTCATTTATGCGATGTTTACAATATCAACACATCCGAAACAGAAGATGATCTAAAATCACGGTTCAAAGGCCTACTCCTCACAGAGTCAATCCCTCATCTTAGCCAGCCAGTCCTTCGCTATCAATGCAACCTGTGTCATGAATGGTTTCCCAGAATTGCACGGCACCGCTACGACGTCTTGAAGACAGACCGCTTCCCATTGCATCCAGCAGGGGAAATATTGGAAAATGACAAATCAAAACGACACTTCATCCTACCTCTCCAATCTGGTACAGGGGCAACACTGATACTCCAAAAATCTTTGAAAGTGATGCTGGTTGTGGGTTTCATTTCTCCTACCAACCTAAACCAAGAACACGCCCCGCATGGACTTGAAACCAGTTGTCTTGAAGAATCACCAGCAGCATCATTGACAGTGCCTGCTTATGTTGACAGTCTCTGCTGGTTGGAACAACTGGAAAAAGCAAAAGAGAGCCCACTAACTTTTCTTGAAATCCAAAGTCTGGCCTGTGGAGCTCGGATCTCAAAGAAAACATGGATCAGCTTAGAAGGTTCTCCCCTACTCCCAGTTGAAGACTTTCTCTTCTCCCTTCCTTGTTTTGTGAGAGAATATCTCAAAGGGGCGGAGTGGCGGATTTCATCCATGCATTGTGGTGTAAGAGGGCTTGTTACTGCTAGGTGGGTCCAGCTTTTCCTCCCACCAAAATTAGCAGCTAAGTATAATCATCTCAGCACGAAAGGAGCATTCCGTGCTTTAAGCAATCACACCTTGGATGAATATGGTCTTGTTGTAAGAAGTGTCATTGCCTTCTGCCTTCGGTGGCTGGCTCTTCAACGCCATGAGCCAGAAAAAGTGGTCCATTTTACTCAGATGGGATGGGAACCAAAATGGATAGGCAACCAGCTGGGGATATCAACAGGTTTTTTGGACACCCTTCTCAGTCATTCAGGCAACAACAAAAGTAATAATGCGGACCAAGATGAATACCACAACCTGGTTATGGAATACATCCACAAGTTCCTTGTATCCTCTTTCAGCACTGCTTTCACCGATGGGGGTGGTATTGGTTCCATTGTTGAGCAAACCATCATGCTCAACTCTTTCTCATCTGTGCATGGTTGGCAACGTGCGTCACGCATTTGCAATGGACCACTCAAAGCTTGGCAAAACATTTCACGTTCCGTGTCCATCCACTGTGCTATCCTTGGTGGAATGTCATCCAAATATGAGCGCATATTTGGAGACAAGCAAGCACCATCCAGGACTACTAGCACTGCTGAAGAAGAGGGCTCAGATGTTAGTGCTTTGGGCGATGACAACTCAGACTCGGATGGCGACGATTCAGATGACTCGGATGATGATTCAGACGATAGTGATTTGGAAATTCTAGATTTCTCTGTCATAAGTGCTCTCACAAGGACCCAGACACAATCGGTGGTAGTAGATGCTCAAGAATCACAAGAAAGTGAGCGGATAGTGAAGTGAGTGTATCAGATTGATTGTGGTTTGGTTTACACTTAATAATATATTTTCAGGTTTTTCAAAACCGATGCTAGTGTTTTCAAGGCAAGAAATACGGCATATCAATGGGGTCGGTGTTCCACAATATGGAGCATCATGCTCTCTATGTCAAAAGCGGAGGGCAGTGTGACAAAGGTTGAGTGGTCACCAGATGGCTATACCTTTGCTTTCAAGTCCTCATATGCATCAGTCAGTGTTGAGGTAGATGATTTTCGCCAATCGGTACTTGAACTCCCTGGGTCCATCTGGCAATCATTCCTTCAGCTTTTCCCAGCCAGCTATCCACCCTTATTGCTCAATGAAATTCATAAACTGGATACCACTGTATTTCATGATGACCCAGATAATCCAGATAGTTTATTCTCGCGCAAGGACAACTCCGCCCGCATCCATCCATACTATGATGCCCTAAAGGACATCCTACAACAGCAACAAACTATTGCTGTTTGTGAGCAATACCAAGAAAACCTCCCGAAGTTCCAAGCTGGTCTTCTCTATGGCATCATGACCTGCAATGGTATTTCTATGCGCTCGGCTCAAGTGGCACAATTACGCTTCTCCGCTTCTGACGGTTTTCCTCGCAATCTTTACATTGATGGTGCCCAATGCTATATTGGGAAACCAGCAGCAAAGCAGAAACATACCGGACATCCTTACTATGAGGCTTACTGGCTTCTTCATAGCAGAATTGCCCTTGCCCTTCTTCTCTATCGCCTAATATTCCGTCCTCTAGAGCCAGTTCTCCTCCTTCAGCATGTCAAATGCCCCGACTTGGACACATCAGAATTACTCATTGGGGGAATGGACTGTCTATTTATCAAAGTCCTCTCACACCGTGGACAGCAACAAAAACTAGTCAGCTGGGATGGCAAGGACGTTAACAGGGTACTCCGTGCAGCTGGGTCACCACTTTGCTCCGAAAGTCGTGTATACCGCCACTTTACAAAGGCGTTTGTCCGGAAATTCCTTTCACCCCAAGCCATTCAAATTTCCCAAGCACATTCTCGGCCAGAAAGGCAAACCTCACTTCCAAACTCACGGCAGATGCAGAAGGACTTAGCCCTTGGGCGCAAAGAACAGCTTGCCTTTAGTGCGGCTGTCCACCAACTTTTTGGCTTGAAACCACAACTTGAAAACATCACTAGTGCTCTCTACAGGGTTCATGCTCTGCAGTGCGCTAGGCACCTGGTCATAGCTCAATACCAGTTGTGTGGTGACAATCAGCAACTCATCCGAGACAGGGTACTACACCTAGTTTCCATACGCCCATTCATATATGGAGATGGTCGAGCCAGCAATCGCAATATGACATGGACAACCTTGGGAGATAGAGCCCTAATTGAAGTCACGGCCGAAACCCTATATGGCCCAGCTCGGCCATCAGCTTTGGAGGATACTATGCCTTATGATGGTTATCCTAGTTTGCCAGTAGCAGTGGCTCTCAACATGGTCAGTGGTTATTATTATTATCATATTGTGATGTTGAATATGGATGATGACACATATTTGTGGGTAGATTTGGACCGCTATACATGAATGGGACACAGGCTCCTACTGTCCTAGTCTACAATTTACCGAAGAATCATCCCATCAGGCTGAGAAAATATTTCTTGAAGGGATTAACAATTTCAGGAGTAAACAGCGCTCAGGATGGATCAAGTTTTGCCTCGAAGTACATAAGCATGCAACCCGATGCTTATCATTCACTGATCACAATTCCCTGCCTCACATTGTCCCACCTGTCAAGCTCCTCCACCTTGACACCTCTTTCCAAAGTGGAACATATGCCCAGATCCCTGCTCTGACAAGGCGGCCTCTCAACCTCCAGGTTAACAACTTTGTGGAACAGGAGGCTAGTTACAGTGATGATGCGAGTCCACTGGCACTATGAATGTCACAATCTAGTTTGAACCTCTAATAGTACATGATTAGCTACAATCCTTGCTATTCTATTGCAAATACCTTTGTTTGTGGTCGATAAATAATTTTAACGCTTCTCCGCTGACCCCTCCCTCCCTTTACCAAATACGGTATGTTTTTTTCCAAATCCGGACTGCGGGTATCAAAGTTCCTGGTATCTGTCCATGTTGAATTTTCATCCTGCACCTTTTCGTCATTGCTCGCAAGACTCGCCACCCTTCCTCCTGCAAATGGGGGAGCCAGGGGTATGTTTTTCTTGTTCTCACAGCACACCCGGCTCCTGCATCCTCTCTTGCCAAATGGAGAGGTGATTTGCATCCACCCACCATCTCACCCACCATCCCCTCCACCATCTCACCCACCATCCCCTCCACCATATCACCTGTCATTTCACCCGTCATCATCCGGACCAATAAGAGATGCCAATGGGGCTTGTCCTCCTTTCCCGCAAATCGGAAGGCCGAGGGTGGTTCGCACTTGCCCGCTGTCTCATCGATTTATCCTCTCACTGCTCCCCTCTTGCAACTGGGAGTACTAGCAGTCTGTTTTTCTTTCTTAAAGTATGTGAGCTTCAACCTTATGCATTCACCCACAACCTCCACCTCTTGATTGCAAGAGTTGGATGCAACAGCTCCCTCCCCATCAGCAAAAAACAAGGTTTCTCTATAGGTCTACATAGCTGGGATAGCAGTCAAAGCTCCATCGCCACCTTCCATTTATATAGCACTACATAGCATCCATTGTGTATTATATAGTACCATATAGCTCCCATAGCTCCCTCACACATATACATAGCTCTCGTAGCACCCCACATTTCTATCTAGTTCCCATAGACCTCATAGCCTACATAGCTAACATACATCCTTGTAGACTAGATAGTTTCATACAGTTCCGTCACTCGTATGCTTCCCTATGGATCACATAACCACTTCACATCCAGTGGTTGTCATTCAGTAATAAATCATTTAATTCTAATTAGGTACATGGATGGAGTATACGTAGATACAATCCTAGCAAGACCAGCACTTACGGGGCGGCAGTGGCGACGAGGGGTCAAAATGCAGAGGCCACGATGTTCAGCAAAGGCTCCGCACGTACGACGAGGAGCGCGCGCTTGAGTCGTCATGCAGAGCGCTCGGCGTTGAGCACGGCTGCAGTAGTAATAGCTACGTGCATGGTAACGTTGTATGGGCGGCGTGATACCGAATCCAGCAGGGGTGGGTCGCGTGCGGCCGCGGCAGGGGTGGTAGGTCCTGAATTTGAGAGCGAGAGGGATGTGACGTTTAGTTTGGCCAACCACGGTGCAAGGGTAGACACTTCTGCCGCACCGCGATTTTGATGCTGTAGTATGTGCGGTTGATGATGTCGAGCGATGAAGGCCTAAATAGACGTTCGGACATATACCATACACGCATGAATATTGGCACTCACATTATCCCTGGGCCAACATAGCAAGCGCAGATTTTAACGTGGTTTACACTGGCACGTTGAGTCCAAGAGTGTAATTTATAAGTAGCATTACATACCTCAGAGTTCGGGTATGTGAAAGCCCCAGCTTGGGGTATAGGCGTATCACTGTCCAGGAGGAGGCGGTGGGGTCAAACTTCGGTTATCGTCGTGAGCGCAGGTGTGGAGTTATGGATGTCCGTGAAATGGAATGGAGTGTGCGGGTCCAGCATGTGTGATGCCACTGCTGTTGGACATAGTGGCTAGTATGGAGGAGTATAATCTGAAAGTGCTTACATGTGTGGTCGAGGTGTTGCGGCATACGTGTGATGGGGAGATGAGGAAGCGGGATGCATCAGAATCAGATAACAGATACGTACTTATGAATAAAAATTTCCCCAAGTCGATTATAACTCCGACTGAAAATTGCCACTGCACGGACCCAGCGCACGGACCCAATCAGCCCCATTTCCGCTGATCACAATGGCAACGACGGTTGCGCCTCAACATAATCTTGCCTATCCACAGCTGTTGCCAGATTACTCAATCCACGCCTCCAGCAGATCTCCCATCTCCGTCTCCCATATCTACGGCGAGGTCCATGGCTATCCCACCACCACACTTCTAGCGTTTATCGGCGATGAAGATTGGAACGTGCACAGGCAGTAGGCTGCACTAAAAGACTGGCGACGAAAACTCCGCGCGTCAAATGCCTGCTCTAAAAGCATCAGCATAGACAACATCTCCCTTGCCCAGTAAGCATTTCCATCACCTGTCTCCAGATTGTAACTAAATGACACGCGGTGGGAGCCCCCAATCACGCAATCCATCGCTGGCGTCCAGGCCAGACTCAAGTCTCAGGTAGGCGCCAATACAACAGTAGCATCCCCGCCCGCGATATGCTCACCCCTGGCTCCCAGCTTGCTGATACCGTTCACTCGTGAGGATCCGGACCACACGCGAGCACTGAAAACATCGTATATGTCATCCCACCCCTTATTAGCTGCAGTGACCGTCAACGCACCTACTGCGCCACTCCACCAGTCTCAACACCCTACGCCTGCTCGATCTACAAGTATCTCGCGGCGCTCCTACCATACATTGAACGCTGGCATACCGGCATGTCCAAGCCCCTCAGAATGATCGAGAGTAAGTATCATTGTTTTGGAAACGGGGGTATACCCTCGGCATAGTCGTTGGTAGATCCTACATGTCCACCATACACTTTGTATCAATCTGTAGCAATAATTATAATATTTCTATCTTCGTATCTGCTTGGCAAGACCCGGGTACCGTGCGCTAGGCAGTGAAATTCGGGGAGTCTCGTCGTGGACATGGTGGCCCCCATAGCCTATGCAAACATGTGTGGAGGCTATATAACTATATAACTATATATAGCATTAGCACAAAGCTATACTATCTACAGGGGACCATTGGATGACTACAAAGTACTATATAGAGCAATATAGATTGACTGTTGAGCTATAGTGGCTATACGCGCTATGTACCTAGCCGGCCAGCTATGGCCAAATATGGTTTTTCCTGATGCCATCACTTACTTCCACCCTCGCAGCCGACAACCCGCCACGTCAACCGACACCCGCATTGAGGTCGAGAGGCCAAATGGGGTGTAACCACAGTGCCACACCGCGGCGGGGACCAAACCCGGCGTGGTGTACATGCGCCGCAGCTATCCCAACAAGCTCGTAACTCAACCCGCACCTGTGGACGGTACAGCGTCGTCGCAGGACAACATTATAGGCATACTATTTAAATTTTACCTAGGGATATATTACTGATACAAAAAATTTTCAAGCAATTTGGGCAGACCCCCCTTTACCTCGGTTGTCGGCTTGGCATCCCGGGACCCCCTTGACGTGTTCACGAACCTCAAGTTTCTGTTCAAGTAGTTTTTGCAAATTAATAGAGTACTCTACTATAATTGGTCTATACCCCTTAGTCGCAATTAAATGCGCGTTCTTCCTCTACGTCTTGATTTTGTCACCCCGTTGAATCGAACACTCAGGCTTTCCACTTGACGGCTACCACTTGAGCTGGAGTGGAACGAGGATGATGTGATGCTGCTCCTATCCTCTCTGAGACCAGCGACGAGAAGACAAATCGTCCGCCTGCTGAGGATGACCACTGTCCGATAGGGAACCTCAATCCCTGATATATCGGTCTATTCCGCTTGCCCCAGCTCCCAAACACCACTAGTAGTAGTAGCACCACCACACAAACTCCTAGAATAGCTCTCCCACATTTATGACATGTCCAAGTGCCAGAAATGCCACCTCGATACAGTAACGAACGGCCCACGATTTGGGTATATGTACACATCAGGTATGAAAAAAAACCTACATACGCATATGCTCCACACACATAGCACTACCCCGGCGCCTTCCTCCTCATCTCACGACGCACGTCACCCGCCCACTTGAAAAAATCACACTTCCAGCGATGATCTACCCGCTCCCTCATCCTCTCCCTCCCCAGATCATATATCGATCATACCCCGGGCCCACCGGTCTGCACACGCCCACACCGTCAGCACCCCTGACCTCAGACGGAACAACAAAACTCACCACGCACAGATAAAAAAGTGCTTCCCCCGATTCGACCCAGGCTTATTCACCGTCATCTCCTTCGCGGACCCACCGTGCGCCGTGGACCGCGGCGGCTGCAACGGCGCGAGGAGCCGGCCCCACGCTTTGATGCTCTCCCCTGCGTCGACGGTGGGGGTGGGCATGAACTCCTGGGACAGCGCCAGGGCGAGGCGGTAGTCGGCCTCTTCGTCCACCGCGGGGGGCTCGGTGTTGCTGTTGTCATCGTCGATGATGATGGTGGGTGTGCTCTTGCTTTTGCTCTTGTCGGACGTTGGAGTTGAGCCCTGGGATGCCTGGGGTTTGGCAAAGCTGGACAGCTTCGACTGACCCGCGCGCTTGTCAGGTGCAACTTGGGGCATGGGGTTTTTTTTGGTGTTCTGGTATCTGTGGCTGTGATTTTGCGTTTCTGAGATGAACTTGGTGTATACCTGACACCGTCCCATCGCAGATCTGGCCAGGGGGATCGGAGCGATGGTTGCCGGTACAGGCGTCGGAGGCGGCGAAACATCCGCTGTGCTTTTGACTGTCTCCAACTGTCTCCACAACTACCACTGGGGTGATACCGGCCCGTGGAACGGCGAGGCCAGATTTCGACGCCCTGCCAAAAAACCTGTCTAGGAGCAGCTGCTTCCCAGAATGTTCGTCCCAATGCTGTGCCGCCAGCCTCGGCGGCTCGCGTCCTGGCGCATAACCCATCGCGTCTCGCAGCGTGAGGATATGGCCGTCGGGTGTGGGGTCGCACCCTTTGATGTCGGGCTGAATGTCCGCGGCCATGATCCATGGGCGCAGCCCGTGCGTGGCGAGGATATAGTCGATGCGCGTCCCGTAGTTCGACTCCTGCGCGGAGATCTTAGTGTTCCAGCCCACACTCTATTAGTTACGTATAATCAAAAGCCACGGGTCACCTACATGTGTACATCCCCCGCCTATTGGCCAGAATTCATGCACGACGTCCATCATCCCCGCGTCAATCCACTCGCGCAGCCACCATCCTCGCCCTGCCCCTTTGTCAAGAGGGTGCTAATTAGTTCTGGAGCAAATTCGCGTATATCTGTTTGCATGAATCTGGTCTTGTGAGTGTGTACATAGAAGCCGCAAGACAATACTTACAATAACATATTATTTTGCTTGATCGAGAGTACACGGTCGATAGTGATGGCGGCATAAGTATAGGTCACGTAGCTACTTGAGCCAAGGTAGCGCACAAGGAGGGGGATCACGGAGGGGAATTGAGATTTCGTGAGCTGGGCTTGGATCATTAGCCAGCGTCAGTAAGCGGGGGGCTCAGACGCACCTGGTTGCGGAATGTGCACAGGAACCGGATGACATCAAACCAAAGGATAGGATGGACATAGCCCTGCTCAGCCTGTAAATCTTGGAATACATAGTCCGAAAAGAACTTGACGATGTCGATGAGCATATTGGTCGATGTCGCGCCACGCTGTGTGATTCGGTAAGCGAAACGCAAATGCAGGGCAGGGAGCATACCTATGATGCTAGCCCTCTCGTCGCGACGGTAGTTAGCAAGTACACCGCGCCGACCTTCCTCCCCATTTCCTCCGCTTACCGGACACATATGCCTCAAGGTCCTTGCTGATCCATGCCCCGCAATCTTCGTGATCCCCTTTTCATACCCACTCCCTGGAAAACATCCGCGGCAGCTTGCCTTCGTGTGGTGACGTCCATACCAGTGATGGAGGGGGCAGGACCGAAGCGGATAAACTCGAGGGGCTCGTCCTCAAACTACTTGACGCCATGCTTGCACAGGGACATGTTGGGGACGACGACACCCTGGATGGGGAGGAGAGGGTTTTGGTAGAGGAGAACATGGATCAATAGTACCCGGAGCGGATGGCGGTGGAGATGAGTTGGAGGAATTGAGATACAAACTATGGGAGCATTAGTAAAAAACGAAGTGATGGAGGAAAGGCCTTACCGCGTCGTCTGTGATACTAGGGAGTTTGTCGACGCTGACAGGGCCACACAGCCTTAGACAAGAGCCTCGACTGCGGGCAATTTTTGGAGCTGATCAGGGTATAATTTGGTATGCAGCTAGCGGAGGGTGAGCAACAAGGCATGAGACATACAGCAGGCACACCTTTGCGATCTCGAGGATGGCGGTTTTGACTTGGGATGAAGGGATCCATGGATTTGGAAAGGATGAGATTGATTTCAAAAAAGAGCTGGCCTGAACGGATGTGGGCGCGCCGCTGGGGTAGGATTGTTCCAGGCAGCAAGTGGCGAATTGAATTTGAACGCTAGATCAAAAGCCTTGGTTGTCTCAGCCTTGATGCCCAACGAGGAATCACGCGGTGGTTTCCATCAAAGTCCACTTGATTAGGTTATTGAGCTTATCCTCCTTGGTGTCAAGATGCCTGATGCTGAGCCAGAACAATAGCCCCGTGACTGTAGTGAGAACGGCCATGACGCCGTTGTTTTATACCGATAGTGAATATCCGCAGAAAGGGCTGGGAACGGCATCATAAGATGATGCGGCGAAAAGATAAGTTCAAGTTTGCCGTCGCAGAAAGTGGGCCAATTCTATTCATCGTGAGTACAGTGAGCCTATATTCGAACAATTGCACTTACAGAGAGCAGTGCCGATGTCATTGGGGCCAAGAGTTATTTGAACAGGTTGGGGGAATGCTTGTCATATCATCTGTTAGGTGGCTGGTGGTATGCGAGAAATAGACCCAAGGGGGTAACTCACCAAATGTAAATAGCTCGGTGGACACCGTGATGAGTCACCTGGCCCATAACTAAAAGGGAAAAAAAATTGGGCGAGGTAGCAGATAAAGCGTGTACAACAGCTATGACACCACACATTTATGTAGAATTGTCCGGGGTTATCGCCACGTAACAATCTTCCATTGACCAGGGGTGTTAGCCACAGATGTCAATGGGTCGACGAATGGGAGAAATGTGGTGAAAAGAAT